>NDFG01000319.1:26319787-26337725 GCA_002167245.1 Sporophila hypoxantha | reverse complement strand
TAAACACCTCCAGGGMCAGTGGCYCCACCACCTCCCTGGGCAGCCCATTYCATGCCCTATCACTCCTTCTGTGAAGAGCTTCTTTCTGATGCCCAGACTAAACCTCTCCTGGTGCAGCTTAAGACTGCAGTCATTAGCACTCTGATTTTGT
This sequence comes from Sporophila hypoxantha, assembly GCA_002167245.1. NCBI lineage: Eukaryota > Metazoa > Chordata > Aves > Passeriformes > Thraupidae > Sporophila > Sporophila hypoxantha. The sequence continues at coordinate 26,337,574 of NDFG01000319.1, read as the reverse complement.
CTAGGCTAGTGACAATTTTATTCACAGTGGCTGGTATGGGGCTGTGGTTTGGATTTGTGCTGAAAASAGTGCTGACAATACTGGGATGTTCTCACTGTTGCTGAGCAGTGCTTTCACTGTGTCAAGGTATTTCTGCTCCTGATCCCAGAGGAGGGGGTGGGATTGCACGAGGRATTGGGAGGGGACACAGCCAGGACAGCTGATCCCAACTGAGCCAWGGGATACCCCACACCATATGATGTCTTCCTCACCATGTATAAAGCTGGAAGAGGTGGATCACTTGGAATGATGAGGTTTGACTTCCCCAGTCACTGGGGAAGTTTGGTGTGATAGTGCCCTGCTTTCCTGGGGCTGAACACCTGCCAGCCYGTGGGAAGTGGTGAATTAATTCCTTGTTTTCCTTTGCTTGTGGGTGCAGTTTTTGCTTTACCTATTKGACTGTCTTTATCTCAACCCAGGGGTTATCTCAGTTCTTTCTGACTCTCTCCCATCCCCCTGACAGGGCACTGAGCAAGCAGCTGTGTGGGGCTTGGTTGCCAGCTGGGGTTAAAACATGACACAGAGACATGACAGCAATTATTTCATCTCCACATTTTCTTCAGGTAATCATCTGCAGCCAAACATACCCATAACAAAAACAAATTCTACCTTAAAATTCTACAAACCACTCTAAACTATATGCCAAGTATGAAGGCTAAAACTCTGGGATATTCTGGACCAAGTAGCTTTTCTGTTCACAAGATGCTAACATATTTGGCAGTGCAAGGACCTGAATATTTCTGTTGATATTGGCCAGACCCTCACCACTGCCATATGCTGTAGGAAGCAGCAGCACCCATATGCAACAACACGTAAACTGTTCTCACTGGAGTCAGAAGAAACTGTAAGTAAACCCTTGTTATAAAAAGCCCCAGCCAAGGATAGGACTGTTCACAGCAAGATGATAATCCATAGAGCTTCCAAAGTCCATGGAATGGCCATCATTTGCACATTCTTCAGAATGACCAACATGAAGGGCAGAGTTTCAAAGTAATAAGCAGAGAGGATCACTTCTGTGTTCCCCATTTTCTGTATAAAAAGGAAAAAAATTAAAAAAAATTAAAAATTAGAAATTTAAAAATAAAAAAAGGCAGGGGTGGGAAAGGGAAAAAAAGGCAGCTGGATGGATAAGCTGGCAATCTGCAGTCTTGCCCACATATAGATGAGATCCCTGAGATTCAGTTGTTCAGTGCAGTCTCCAGGCCCAGTCAGAATGGGGAAATATTAAGCTGTTTTGCAGCACCCTGAATCTACCTGTGGCCACACTCAGACTTCCACTGCACATACAAATCAAATACAGCCACACATTGGACTGTACAAGCAAAAGCACAGTCAGCAGATCAAGGGAATTCTTGGTTATTCTCCTGTCCTCAGCACTTGTGTGGCTGCATCCTGAACATCTGTGGTTTCACTTTTAGCCCCCAGCAAAACAGCAACAAGAACAAATCAGAGCAAGCCCAGCAGCTGATTACTGCAATGTCTAAAGATCTGGAGCAAGTGATGTGAAAAGGGATGCTGAAGGAACTGCATGTATTTAGCTTTAAGAGAAGGCTTCAGGGCCACCTAGGATCAGTTTACCATTTCTGAAAGGGAGTTAATAGAGAAGATGGAGCAAGACTCTTCTCAAAGTGGAACAGTAAAAGGACAAGAGAGGATACAAGCTGCAAAAAGGGAAATTCCTGTCAAAYATGAGGGAAAAAATCCACAGTGAGGGTTAATCAAACAGACTGCCAGATAGATTGTCTGTTCTCCATCCTTGGAGACTCAGAATTCAGCTCAACATGGTCTTGAACAATCCCACCTGCCTTCAGAGATAGCTCTGCTTTGAGCAGAAGTCTGAACTGAACAACCTTCAAACCTCCCTTCCAAACTGTTTTTCCATGATTCTCTGATTTAAAGTATGTACCAGGAAAATGGGCACAGGTCTAACTGTTCTTTGTTTACTTGCATCCAGTGGTACAGGATGAATATCAATGCACACAGAGATAAGACCCTTCATGTGACTCAAGAAAAAAGAGTTAGGTCTTGATAGATACTAAAACTTAGTCATAATTATAACCTAAAGTTAACTGATCTACTAGGAAAATTTTCTGATGTAAAAGCAGAAGCCCTTAAAGTTAACTAGTACAMGACTGAAGAAAAAAACCAAACAACAAGCTTTGCAGAACACTCAGGTTTTACAGGCAGAGAAATTTACAGGCAGACAGCAGCAAGAGATGGGGCCATGCCCTAAGGGAAGGAGAGCTGGGGGCTGAGGGTGGCTGCTAATCCAGCAGTGCCATCACCACCCTGGGCACAGCCCCACAGCACCTGTGCTGCAGATCTGGTAGCACACAAGGGCAGCCCCTGGCACAGTGAGGACATCAAACAGGTCCTTGGTCCACCCAGGGACATTAGGAAATTAARGACAGAGACAGTGGAGAAATTCCTTAAATACATGATTAAGGAGAGGACTGGAGAAAAAGCCGTTGCAAAGGTCCAGGATCCATCCTGGAGGCAGGACCAGAAGTGAGCCCAGGACTGAATGCCCAGCCCTGAGCTGAAATGAAGCCCCCAGGACAATAGTGGGGGTGGAGGCTCCAGGTAATTCTGCTTCTGGCCATTAAAGCCTATTCGTGCTCTCAGAGTCCTGCTAAATTCAGGATTTAAAGGTATTTATTTTCTAAAGATGTAATTATCAAATTATGTGAAGGAAAAAAGCTTGGTGACTCTGAAGACCATTTTCCACAAGGCAGCAAAAGCTGCAACAGAAAAATAAAAACAAAGTGTGATCCCATTAAATAAAGTTTTCTATTGCTTATTAATAAATCAAGCCATTATATCCAATTTTGACAAGGTTCCTAAATTCCATACTATCACGCCTACTACTTTTAGAGTGGTATGTCACGGCTTAGACCTATTCACTGTATTATTAGAAACTGATTGAAATCTTGACTRTTTTTCTCCATTCCAGCTTGTGCCTTGTGGTCACACTTCGAGAGAAATTGAAAATGCTATCTGGGCCAGATTCATTTCAGTGAAGTATACGGAAAATAAATTTGACCAGCTGTCACAGATTTCTCAACTTATTTTAGAATAACTTCAACAATGTTAAATAAGCTTCCCCAGAGACTGGAAATGCTCCATCAGTCTCCACATTTAATACCAACAAATTAAATGCTGAGCACCAGCTCTGGCAATGATTGGAATGTGATTCTTATTGTATCTCCTACACATATCTTAACAGCACTATTCTTAGAGGTAGGAAGTTCCTCCTGCCCTTCATACTGTTTATGGATTTTCATAATAATCTGGTATGATGTAATAATAAAGATAATAATTAGATCTATTATATAATAGTAACCTGAACATGATCTTACAACATGCAAAGCACCTTCACATTTTATTGGCATCCCTGCAAAATTTGTACAYACTATGAATTTTCATGGAACAACTCCAAACTCCTATCTTTAGAGATAGTTCCTATATATTATGAAATCAGTGAAAGTTGCGTTCTCCCCAGATGCCCTGAAAAATGAAGATTTGTTAGTTTGAGTCTAGGCACAACTCTGGCTGTGAAAATAAAGCAATGCTTCTCACAGTGAGTTAAAGTTATCACTGGGAAGGGTGAGCATATGGGCAATGAGCTAAGAACTGCTTTAAGTCTCTGCTGACAATTTAGGAATAGATTTTGTATCATTTTCTTTTAGCAAAGCTCAAAAACTGGAACCAAGTAATCTTTTTTTTTGCGAATAGGAAATTCAGTGTGTCATTTCCCAGCTATTTAGAGCTCCACTTTCCTGATTATTGTTGTTGTTGTTATTAGTGCCCCACAGAGCTGCATGGCATATAACCACTCTTCATCTTAAGGGTAGATAAAGTATTGATCAGGGCAGCAGAGAGGTTTGTATTCACAGCACATGTCCTGTCTCTTATACACATCTAGATGTGTATAAGAGACAGGCATACAACCACTCTTCATCTTAAGGGTAGATAAAGTATTGATCAGGGCAGCAGAGAGGTTTGTATTCACAGCACATGTCAGTGATCCTGATGAGCTTCTTCAGGTCCCACTGCGTCAAGTCCCCACCTGTCACAACTGCACAGGGCCATTCATCATCTGTCTGAGGTATTTTGCTTTCACGTCAAGCAGGAGTGTGCTGACAACTTTCCAACTCCACTATGGATCTCAGCAGTCAGCTAAAACTGTGCCAGAAGTCCTCTCTCCACCAGCAACACTGCTGCTGCTGCTTTTCCTTCTGGGCTTTCAATCCATAAACATTAAAGTCATTCACTAAAAGAAAGTTTGCAGCAATGCAATTAAAAGTTAGCTTTTAATTTTTAACTTTCTTAACTTAAATCAAGATCTCTTGTACAAAGTAATTTCTCAYTCATGCTTCTTCCAGGCCACTGTTTTTTCTCAGTGCAGCTTGTTATCCTTCTGTGGTACTGGTGTGCTTGAATCCTGATACCTGCATTTATCTGGAAGAGTTCTTGGAGCTTCCTAAGCAAATGGCCAGCAGCCAGTGTAAGGCTCACCCTGCACTCTAGATCCCTTGGATTCAACAAGCTCCCCCTCAAAGGGATACTTGCCCTTCTTCATGGGGATAGCTGCCTTTCCTCTGTCCAGCCACTTACCCCTGCAGCCAAAGGCTGGAATTATTCTTCACTTCTTTCCCTACAAAAGAAATGATGTTACCTCAATGCCCACCTCACCCAGCCTTCTGAGTYTCTCTCCTGGCTCCTTAGCAATAACTACATCAAATTTAAGGGTTTGCCAGCACTACAAAAAGCTCTGCTTAGCCCATTGGAGAATCTTGTGCTTTCAGCACCAGGGAGCGTCAGGAAGGTACAAGCTTACAAAAATGAAGTGAGTGCATTGTTATTCCTGCTAGTCTCAGAGTCACAGCAACTACAGAAGACCTCCATTTCCTGTGTTTCAGCACAAAGCAGGAACACCTATACCTGGATTATTCCTGGTAGACATATCTCTAATCTGTTTTCAAAGTTCTTCAAAGACAGAGATGCCATGACCTTCCCTAGGCAGCTTTTCCATTCCTTTACTACTTGAACTGTTAAAAAACTTCCTTGGTGTCTAACCTGAATTTTCTGATGTAATGTAAGCCCTTGCATCCCATGGCATACATATGTCATAGACAAAGAGAACAAATTAAATCCTTGATCTTCACTGAAGACCTTTACTTAATTGAAGTTTAACACTTCTTTCCCTCTCTTTTTCTCCTGATAATCCTTTCTTCTTTCATCAAAATAACCCTTGTTTATTCAGTCTTTACTTGTAGGTCATGTTAYCTAGTCCTCCGGTCTTTTTGTCTGAATTTTGATCTCTTCCTGAATTTCTCATTTTCTTCTCCCATGAACTGGAAGYCTCTGCTTCTGCAGAACCTTCATCAATGATTCTCTTCATCTGGACATTTTCATCTAAATGAGGTGTATTAAGCATATGGGTATCATCTGTGTGTAAAAGAAGTAGAAGAATAATCAGTTRTTCCTGTTGGTTTTCTTTTATTAGGTCTTTCTTAGCCTCAGGTTTTTCTAGCATTCCATCATTTGAATTATGAAAGAAAAGCACAAAGTAAAGCCCTGGACAAATTCCAGTAAAGGTGAGACAAATTGTAACACTCAAAAGGGATGTGATTGTCAGAGGCTCTTTTAAAGCCAATACTGAGGTAATACAGAGAGGTCTCTGTTAGAAAAACACATCTGTAACTGAATTTTTGGTTAAAAAATGTATGGAACTGGAGCTTAAAAGGTGGCTGTTCTCTTCTGGCTATGTGAGAACTACCTGTAGGCAATTTTGCTGGGAAAGTACTAATCACAGAATCACAGACTGGGCTGGGTTGGAAGGGACCTTAAAGATCCTTTAGTTTCAATGCCTCTACCACGAGCAGCAACTTCCCACTTAAACATGTGGCTCAAAGCCCCATCCAGGCTGGCCTTGAGCATCCCTGACCTTCCAGGGATGGGGCATCCACAGCTTCTCTGGGCAGCCTGTTCCAGTGCCTCACTACCCTCACAGTAAAGAATTTCTAACTAGAATCAAATCTCAACCTAGGATCTCAGTTGGAAGCCATTCCCACTTGTCCTATCCCTATAGACCCATGTAAAATGTCASTCTCCAGCTTTCTTTGTAGCCTGCCCTTTAAGTATTGGAAGACTGCTCTAAAGGTCTCTCTGGAGCCTTCCCTTCTCCAGGCTGAACAGCCCTAACTCACTCAGACTGTSTCTAYAGGAGAGATGCTCCAGCCCTCTGATCTTCTTTGTGGTGCTTCTTTGGATTTGCTCCAGCAGGTCCATGTCCTTCTGTGTCCTTGGGTGCTCCAGAGCTGGATGGAGCACTCCAGTTATGGTCTYGGGRAAGCAGAGYAGAGGGGYAGAATCATCTTCCTCAACAATCACTAAAAATCCAAATGAAATCTGATGGAATACACACCTGGCCTAGGCCCTTTATTCCAGTTCATAACAAAGGGACACACCTGAACACATCATTCCCATGTGACTAGAAACATAAACCCTTACTGTCTGGTAGATTGAAAGAAATATTGCTRAAGGGACTAAATAACTGACAGTAATGACAGAAATTTTGGCAGCAATCAAATACAATTTGCAAAATGAATGCTACAGAAAGGCATGCCCTCTATTAGTTTTTGCCAATTTTTTAATTAAAAGAGTGAGTCATACTTCACGTAAATGTGCTTCCCAATTTTACTGACTCCCTGGATTTAGGGAGCAGAAAAAGAAACACGATACATGAAAAGTTCACAGACTTTCACATTCTAGTTTAAGGCCCATGGGCTAGACCTGTTAAAGGACGAATCTAAACTTTGGAACCTAAACATTTGGTAACAAGTTCTGAAAACGGGAATCCACATTTTTAATCTGTAATCTCTATGAAGAGAGGTAAATGTTTATAGAGAGTATTTAAAATTAAATACACTTTCCTATAGCTCATCAGTAGGACGCCATCAGGGTAGATCTTTACAGAAGCATCCCTTTTTCTGGAGCTGGATCCTTGATTGGGGGCCACAAGGATGCAGTACCAGAGATCAAAAGCGCTGTCCCCTAAGCACAAGCATAATTATTTTCCAAATACTGTGTAGGAGTCACTCTTTTCATTCCAAACAAGGTCAAAGTAGGAATATCACAGAAAGCAGGAAACCTGAATTAATTTCTTCTCTCAGAGAGTGCTGAAGGAAGGAGACTGCACTACCTAGTATTTGCTGTTGAAGTTGATCCATTATTTGGCAARGAGGATACTGTGGAAATTGCAGAATTAAAACCAAGACACTGGAAGCACAGCTCAGTCATATTTACACACATGACCAGGCAGAGACATTAGCAGAAGATATACAATGCATACCATACATTGTATGGTATGCATAAGGTAATATTTCTTGCAACGTATACAGCCTACTTACTGACTGAAGTACTAAGGTCTAAAAAGCACCTCAGAATCCAATTTTTAAAAGAGCAGGCAGCGTTCACTCAGTAATGTTCCTACATGCAGTAGAGAACCTGCTCTGGCATGAAGGACTGAAACACAGGACTCACACTAACTTATTCCCAGTGCCTTAATCACTAGATAAACAATGTGGCATGATTATATGGCTAAGAAAGCAATTTCCAACTCGGGGGACAAAGATACTCTGGTGGTATGGTAAAAAAATTTAAAAATACATATTTTTCATTAGTTTCACTCAGATGCTTTAATTTAATGTGGGTTGAGTCTATGTTTCTCAAGACAAACCATCCTAAATGTTAATTCAAGACATTTCCAGGTTATATTGAAACCTCATCAAAGGTGGAGGTCATCTCTTTCCTGGGCTGGAGTCATGATGTATATAGCTACATTGTAGCTTTCTTCTCTTCCAGGGTCTTTGCAGCTAATTGTCATCTGCATATGTTATTAATTAAAGTACTCAGCATAGCAAACCTTAAACAGAATTTTGGAACTTCCATCTTGGCCTAAAGCTGAGCATTGAGGAATGTCCTGTATTCTGCTATGCAGGAAAAAGGAACTGCTCTGTGAATGTCAGGAGTGAAAGGTGTCTTTGAAAAAATCCTCTGAATGCCCTTCACAGATGGCATCTCTTTCATTGATCTACTGAAGKTTGATGATCATTTGATTATATTGTATCTGTCACTCAGTGTTAAAATATCAATACTGAATAYACCTTTTTGTAGAAGGATAAGAAGATACTCCATTTCTCTTAAATTATTTAAACAGGAAAGCATAATATGATATACATCAGTCTGCCTCAGCATGCTTTAAAGGAAAATTTTATGTCAGCTAAAAATAACATTTCCATCACAGTATTGTTTTCCATGTTAATTTTCATTTCTTGTTATAATTTATATTTTTAAGATTGTATGATTGAGAACTAAACTATAAGCTAAAGAGCAACAACCAGAAATATCAGTTACAACATTTCTGTCTAAAATACAGAAACTGTGAGAGAAAGGTACAGGTTAGWGGAATAAAAATTGTTTACAGGAAAGAAGGAACTGGATTGAGACTCAAGAATTAAGAATTTTGAACATGCTTTGGTTACTATTCTGATGTGGCTTTAGGCAAGTCACTTTATATTTTTTAGTTACATTTGCTTGGTGAAACAAAAATAACATTTCCTTACTTTATAGGTGTATTAATAAGGATATGCATGCTGATAAAAGACTACTATGACATTGATTGATGACAAAAATTCTCCAATTAATTCAAAGCAAATTTTGCATTATTTTTCTTCTTTCAACTAATATTTARTAGCTCAGTTGTCAGCAACAGAATACTCATCAAGCGAGATAACAGCCTGGGAACCAGAGATTGAGAAGAACAGCCCAAAGTCCAGGTTCTSTCTCTGCATTCACACATTCAATACTTCACAGCAGCTTGGCCAAGAAAAAGTGACTGATACGATCAAAGGGAGACCTGGTTTAGTGAAGTTCTTTCCTACCTCTGAGGAAAGCATCAACTCTTCTCAACAAGGAAAGCATCAACTCTTCTCAACAAGGAATTTGCAGGGAGCACTGACCTGACATGGAATTTATTTGCTTGAGTTAACACGACAACAGGCAGGCAGCTGAGGGATGTTTTGCTTCCCCCAGTGCCTGAGCTGCTGCTTGTGAGTCAAGTGTAACCCAGCTCTACCTGTCAAAGGCTGTGAGAGAACAAGTGGCAGCCCAGGAAGATGACATATACAGCCACCAAAAAGCATCTGAAAAAGGGAACTCCGTTGCTGCATCACTAAGGGCCACTTATCATCTCGAACTCAGTGACAACCTTTGGAAACAGAAAATACAGAGAGCATAAAGGTAAAGATGAGAGATGTCACAAAGATGCCTTTAGCCTTTGCTAGRTCTGAACTACTGTAATGAATGCAGTTCTTAACATTCATCAGAGCATCCCAAAGATGGTGAAACTCATTGTTTCCTACTTTCACATTCTTCAATAGCCATGATAACAAGTAGCTGTGTACATTGTAAGAATTAGCCTTTTATTCAAGAAATAGCCTCTTCCCCTCTCCTCTGCTCTAACCTGGCTGCCACCAGGTAGAAAGTCCTGCATTGTGTATAACAAATGTTATGGTTGGRCAGGACCTCTGGAGATCATCCAGTCCAACACCCCTGCCAAGCAGGATCACCTAGAGCAGGTTACAYWGGAACATGKCCAGGTGGGTTTGGAACATCTCCAGAGAGGGAGACTCCATGACCTCCCTGRGCAGCAGTTCCAGTGTTCTGCCACCCTCATGCTGAGGTGAAACTTCCTGTGTCTTACTTCACGGCCATGGCTCTTTGTTCTGTCTTCGGGCACCACTGAAAAGAGTCTGGCACCATCCTCTTGACAACCAGCTTTGAGATATTTATATGGATCCTCTTTCTCTTTTCCCTCTTTCTATGAAATTGTTTGGAAAAAAGTCAGGAGGTATTTACCAGAATCAGTTTTTCARTTCCTGAATTTTTTGTACAGGCAGATCCAGAATTATTCCCTTGAATTTATGGTTTTAGAATTTAAAATTTCAGAAATTAMATGAGTGATGTTTAGTGGTTTGATGGGTAGTGGTGTAAAGTTTGGCTGATAACCTGCTTCACAGCTAGATAAAATCTTCATATGGTATGAATTACTTCTCATTTTCATCTACCACTTTCATWCAAAAAAACCCTAAACAAACAAGGAAAATATGGAAATTGTCACTAATCATGTAACACTTGCACTATGCTGTGTTCAGACATCTCAGAACTAGGTAAAAAAAATGCAGGTCTTAACCCTCTCACTGATATACTAAGAAAATAAATTTATGTTAATTTGAATTTTAATTTATAAGCCAAGAAAAATCTTCTGAGTTTACACAAGAAAATGGAATGAAGACTGTGAGAGTAAACAYTGAAAATTTTAAGACTAGTAATTGATATATGCCATAGTCAATGTTATTTTAGTTATCCTATTTTTTTCTACATTTGTTTTTAGGGTACTAACTGATGGATTTTCACTGTGATTTCTGTAAATCAAACTTACCAGAAACTTGGCTCCTGAATCATCATTCTTCTAAGAAATACTGTCTGATTTTTGCTTTCCTCGTATTTATTTGCAGTGATAAGATCCTTTTAGCAAACAGGTGGGTTTTGCAACTTGCTCCAAGGGAAATCTCACCATGTTGTGTGTAATCTCTTTTGGCTTCTCTGTTTGAACAAATCACAGGTAGATTTAGAAAAATGCAYTGAAAATACTCTCCTACATGCTGACAGTTACAGTAAGCAATAGTTCAGCACTGCCAATAGCACAAAGTAAACAACATGTCCCTGTGTTTTTGTGACATATCTGAGGCAATGAAAGGAGTACAGGTTCTCATAAAGAACATCCAAGACTTTTCTCAAATGGGAGAGTTTGGATGCATGAAGATCAAAACAGACTGAACACTGGAGGAATCCTGTTTATCAGAGTTGTACAATAAAATTCCTGCAATAATTATATTATTTCTTGGACTCTCATGGAAAAGAGTGCAAGTCATAGCAAATACTGCCTAGAATAAGAAAAACAGCACCAACAGAGTGATATATCTGTTTCCACATCACGTGGAAAAGATTAAGCTCTCTCATATGTCTGCTTTAGTACAATGTTTAATTATACACCACATACAAATCTTTCCAACATGTCTCAGGATTAAAAAATTAAGAAATTAGGGCAGAATACTGAAGAAGACTTATCTGTAGCCATCTCATTTTCTGAGGGAATGAGAAAGTCTCTAGTGAATAAGCAGAACAAAAAAAGCTGATCTCAATGTTAAGGCAATTGAATCTTATCCTTTTTGCTTCTAGCCTCCCAACAGTAGTTTTCTGGTTCTGGGAGTTTTTCTTCTGTGTGATGCCAGCCTCCCTCTTAGCTAAGTATTTTGCAGATTATCAGTATGTTATTGTTTTCTCTCTTTCTTAAGTGCTGGAGTCTTCACAAAAATGCTGTGCCCCTTTGTGCCATCACAAGCCAACCAGTTTGGTAGATCTGTCTCAAAGGCATGAGAACTTTATACCGTTTAAGAAAAAAATATGGCTGTGTGTTCTGCCCCAAGAAAACAGCTGTATTTTTCTTTCACTTCATTCTTAGTAAAAAATAGAAAGCTGCCCATTCCACACTTGGGCTGGGACTGTATTAGCAAATCAGACACTACAGACACAGCTGTGTAGCATGAGAAGCCAAGTGGCACAACACAGTTTGCAGACATACCCTTAAATTATTTTCCGTCTCAAAACAGAAGGGCCAAAGCCTGGCTGTCTCCCTGGTTTGTGCTCACCAAATGATGCCAATACCCAGGCTAACAATCAGTACAGCCAGTCACAGACTCTGACTCTGTCTAGATTTATGGTATAAACCTAACTTCCAGGGTTCAGCTTGGATGGGTACATGTGGTTACTGTTGTCATTATATTGCAAGAGCTCCATTGTCATTACATTGCAAGGGTTCCATATTGCTAGTTTCGTACCTCCTTGATGTTTCTTGTAGGCAGCTCCTCTAGGCAGTGACTCATCCTTGTCCTTGCAGTAGCCAACAGACTCCAGTTCCCCTCAACCAACCAATCCACTCTTTTATAACACTCTTCTGATTGGCTGCAGGTGTGGCCTGTTAACATCAGGCCTGCTCCTAAWCCTTAATAATTGGCTCAGCTGCAACTCCTTAGGGGGTAAGATTAYTTTCTATACTCCCTTTATTTACTTGTGTTCTATCCCCATACAATTCCCCCTTTTAATTACAGAGTTGCAGCATTTCTAGAAGGACACGTTCAAATAAGTTAACATTATGACACATTCATATATTTCATTCAGAACTAATAGTTATACAAACGTTCAGACAACATATTATAGTACAAATATATATATTTCTGAATGTTGGTTCAGTTTTGCAGCTTTTCTCAGTTTACAAAGTACTTACCTTCAAAATCTTTTACACTCATATTTAACAAACACTAATAGCTGAAATTGATATATTTTACCAATAGTTTAGTATTCAAGTCCTTTTCCCTGAATCCATGGGGTTATCCCAAATCCACGGAGTTATATAGTTTAGGATTTAAGTCCTTTTTCTTCCGAATCACACCAGGGTCACCATTTGTTGTCATTGTAGTGCAAGAGCTCTATTATCATTACATTGCAAGGGTTCCATATTGCTAGAGCTTCATACCTCCTTGATGTTTCTTGTAGGCAGCTCCTCTAGGCACTGACTCTTCCTTGTCCTCACAGCAGCCAACTGACTGCAGATCCCCTTAACCACCCAATCCACTCTTTTATAACACTCTTCTGATTGGCTACAGGTGTGGCCTGTCAACATCAGGCCTGCTCCTAAACCTTAGTAATTGGCTCAGCTGCAACTCCTTAGGGGGTAAGACCACTTTCTATACTACCTTTATTTACTTATGTTCTATCCCCCTACAGGTAGCACTATGAACAACTGAGATGAGCAAGTACTGATGGTCCTTCCCTAAGCCATTTCTTCTTTGAGGTCTTTTTCAAGTGGCATTTCCAAACACCTGTCTCTTATACACATCTAGATGTGTATAAGAGACAGCCTGAGCAAGTACTGATGGTCCTTCCCTAAGCCATTTCTTCTTTGAGGTCTTTTTCAAGTGGCATTTCCAAACTCTTTTAATGAAGTTGCCATAGGYGTTTTATAACTTTTAATTGAAAGCACCCTATGATAAGGTCATTCATTATTTTTGTTTCATTATGTATTTATTTGTTTCTTTATAAAGAAAACACATACACGAATTCATTTAAGTAGGTTGAAGTCTGCAGTTGAATGTTACCTAAAGTGCTGTGCATMATTTACATTGATAGTGCATTTATAGTTCAATACTAGTATAATAAGAATGTTTTATTCCATGAAATGACAGTAAAGCTTTATTTGTATAAGTACTGGATTAAATCTCTTTCTGAAAATTTTGCTGTTTAGACAAAATAACATCAAAGCAGATTTACCACTGTWTGAGCATTGTAATTTCTATGTTGTTGTTATTGTTGCTGTTAATACACAAACTGTAGAGACCTACCAAGATACAAACACCACACACCTAAACAGCTCTTTTCTCTGTGAAAGATGCCTAAACATTTCACAAACTATTCATCATTCTTCTGTACAGATGCAAGGGTGTTCTGGAATTGCCTCTGGCATTTGATTAGTGGTAACAGTTCAAGTCAGCCTGAGTCAGGAAACAGTATCATACTACTCAAAAAGGGCAACAGTTTACTTAYCCATGATAAAATTATCTGAATTAGGCTTGTAATGGTTTTGGCTGGGGTAGAGTTAATTTTCTTCACATTGGTATAGCCCTACCTTCTAGATTTGTGCTGAAAACAGTGTTGATAATAGAGGGATGTTTTTGTTGTTACTGAGCAGCCCTTGCACAGCACTTGCACCTTCTCTGCTTCCCATAGTGCCACACTGGTGAGGGCCTGTTGGTGTGTGGGAGGTTGAGAGGAGACCCTGCAGGGACAGGTGACCCAAACTGGCCAAAGGGATATCCCAGACCATATGGGGACATGCTCAGGACATAAAGAGCTGGGGGAGGAAGGAGGAAGAGGGGAGCTTTAGGAGTCATCACATTTGTCTTCCAAGTCATCATTACATGCAGCTTTCCAGGGCATGGCTGGACACCTGCCCTGCCCATGGGAAGTGGTGAAATCATTTCTTGTTTTGCTTTGTATATATGTGTAGCTTTTTTTTTTACCTGTTAATCTGCCTTTTTCTCAACTCATGAATTCTCTAGCTTTTACTCTTCCAATTCTCTCCCCCATCCCACTGGTGGGGAGTCAGTGAGTGGTTGTGTGTTGCTCAGTTCCTGATTGAGGTTACACCACAGCAAGGCTCCAAGGCAGTGCCATGAAACAGCATTTCTGCTCTTTCAGAAAAGGGTATGGATTATTTCACACATTTTTATCTGACATTCCTCTTTACTGGTACAATAGCCTTCCTCTCATTTTGGGGTTCTCATTCATTGTGAATTTCTAGGCTAAAAAATCACTTCTGCATTGGACAGTAGTCACACCTGAAAACTGAACAAATCGCTACTGGAGTTGCACTCTCCRCTGTTAGATATAAACAACTTGATTACTGGAGCTGTTAACAAGTTTGAAGTGACTTGTAGCAGTTACAAAGCAAAATTACTGGAAAAAGAACTAATATTACTTTTGAGAAACCTTTTTTAATTAAAATTAATTTTTAATTAAAGGTTTTAAGTGACAATTCCTAAAGAGTATAAAATTCTTGATGCTTAAATGCTCTTATGCTACCTGTTTAGGGACAAATTTTATAATTCATATAGGATTCATTACTGAGAAGGGACAGAGGAAAGTTATTCCACAGAAAAAGCAGCTTTAAAGCAGAATACCTATACTAAATCTAGTTATGCAATGGTGGCCCACTGAAGTATAAGTAATTAACCAAGAACAATCAGTGAAATAACAGCTAAATTAAGAAGGAAATATGATGTTTTATACATAATAAATGTAAGTAGTGATAGTTTCAAAGGGGCTAGTCATGCAGCTGGCTAAATACTACTAATTGATGATGGTAAAACAGTTTTACATATTTCTCTGTTGTGAAAATAGACCTTTAATGCAGCATTTAACTTTAGTTATAAATCTGGCACGTGTTTATGAACTAAAAAAAATCACAATTAATTAAAAGCTATTTTCTGAGGACATCAAGCTAATGAGCTATGCTCCTTTAATGTAAACAAGTATGTACAGATTTTCTTGCTAAGTATCTACATGAGCTCATGTCTGCAAGTCAAATGAAAACCCACTAAAACTCATTTTTGTTTCCAGATGAGAGAACATGGTGGGTTGTTTGAGACATTGGACAACACAACAATTAATAGCATAATTTCAGAGCTCACTGATGATCTCTTTTAGGTCCATTTTATGCTTAATGCCTGCTTGTGAGTGAGGCTGTGGGCAGCAGCATATTGTTTCTCTCCTCAATTTTAGTGCATTTCACACTCAAGTGTGCAAATCTCCCCCCTCACCCATAAAGCTTCAGGCCTTGCACCTTTACAGCAATAATTCTCTTCATGACTCAGAGAGAATATCAAATCTCTGAGCCTTTTCTGTGCTAGGCCAGAGACTTAGATTTCTCCATGCCCTCTGAGCTGTCTGCTTTGACAGCTATGGAGATACGGATTACTTAGGGTTTGCCATCATGTCCCATACACATTGGAAAATTGCCTTCTAAACTAGAATTGCCAAGAAGCTTATTGTGCTCAGAGGGAGATAGACAACCAAGTAATTCAGTAATCAGGTAAGTAACTTTGACTGCCTAGGGAACCTCCCTCCTGACATTTCTGTCCTGCTTCCTCCTCACCCTTCATARTGGCACCATTAAGTGGAGTTACTCCTGGTTTACTCCAATAAGCAACCAAAAGAAATGTGGCTTTTGGTTCAAAATTCACCTGGTTTAGGGACTGTCAACCAAGTGATCCAGCTGTTCTTAACTCATGAGAAAGCAAGTGAAGCAAAAGGAATTTCACAGGTTGAGGGAGGTGATCCTCAGCCTCTTCTTGACCCTGGTCACATCTGGAGTACTGTGTTCAATGCTAGTCTACACAGTTCAAAAAAGACAAGGAGCTACAGAAGAGGAGACCACAAAGATGATCAGGAATCTGGACCAGCTATCTCATGAGGAGAGAGTGCAGGAGCTGCCCTTGTTTCTCAGTCTGGAGAARACTGAGAGGGGATCTYATCAATACATACAAGTRCCTCAAAGGCARGTGCCAGRCTCTTTTCAGTGGTTCCCAGTGACAGGACAAGGAGCAAYGTCCATTAAGTAAAACAGAAGAAGTTTCACCTCAACACGAGGAAGAACTTCTTTACACTGAGGATGTCAGGTCAGAGTGCTGGAACTGCTGCCCAGGGAGGTTGTGGAATCTCCCTCTCTGGAGATATCCAAAAYTCACCTGGACATGTTCCTGTGTATCCTGGTCTAGGTGACCCTGCCTTGGCAGGGGGCTTGGGCTGGATGATCTYCAAAGGTCCCTTCTAACTCTAACTATTCTGTGATTCTGTGATTCCAAATCCTTAGATCCCAAAATATATTCTATAGGATATAAGTCAGTTATATCCTGCAAGGTTTGGCAAGTGGAGTATTCTCTGCAAGCTGCAGCGCAACAGCTCTGTATGCAACACTTTATTCACAAGATAGGGACAATAAAATTGCTCATATCTGAAACAGGACAGAAAATAAYCAGGTACTATCATTCAGAATCAAATGAAGATATGTCCTGAAATACAAAGGCTCACATTTGGATTTTTTTCTCTGTGTGCATTGCTGCCACCAAGGAGCTTACAATATCTTATAAATACCTTTTAAGGAAGGAAAATAAAGGTGTTATCAGGAAATGGATATGATTGCAGAGTCATTTTTACAGGCTTTGGGAGCTACATTTTGAAAAACAATAGTAATAATAATACTAATGATAATAATAATAATAATATGATTTTTTTTAGTCCTGGGAAGGTAAGGTTGTTGGATTTAGACTGTGAATGGTTTGCATATTTATAAATGCTTGTACGAGTGAGGAATGATTATTGCTGYACATTGATAAAGAATTGCCTTCTTCCTCAACAGGACTAATAGCATCTGCAGTGCTGAGACTCATAAAGCATTACTGTTGGCTTTTAAGATGATTCATAGGCCAATTTTAACACAGAGAGGTATCTTAGCATAGCATTGGGAGTCAGCAGTTCCTCCCTTCTGATCTGGGCTCTGATACAAAATTTTCTTTATAGCCTTGAGCTGTTCACTTAATCTTTCTGCCTCATACTCCACATCTGTGAAATATGTAGTTACCATATTCACCTAACAGTAAAGAAAGGTCATTGTTTCTCTTCTCCAAAAATATTTTCCTTAGGCCATACCTCACCTTAAAGTCACGTGAGGACTGAAAGTTATCCTGTGGATCTTGAACTTTTGAGACTGGGTTAAAAGTTTGTGCTTGATGCTGCATAATTTCTCTCCACAGAAATATCTAATGGCAAACTCAGGACCTGAATCCTGGTTAGACAGGTTATCTGACCATAGCACAGGCCTGAGTACAGACAATGTGGATGCTTAGTGAGCTTCTGCTTGAAGGTGGAAGGAAGAGGCCACTTAAAATACAGTTATAGATGGAATGCAGCTGGGATGATAACTTTGTTGCCCATGTTCCAAATATCTACTGCATGATTTTAAACAGAAAGAACAAACAAACAAACAAACAAACAAACAAACAAACA